>OX376244.1:0-2500 GCA_947364205.1 Agrochola lota | reverse complement strand
GTTCTATTCCACAACGATAGCGCCGCTCCGACTTTGCCCTCAATCTTGCTGCCGTCGGTGAAGATGCGCACATCGAAGTCGCTGTGGTTGTCATAGTGTTCCTCGTCTACCAGGCTTCCAAACTCCAGGGTCAATTGATCCGCAGGGTGCGGGGCTTCTATCACCAGGGCCATCCGCTCAACCTCCCTGCCTCCCAGTATGGGCTGAGGTACTCCCCTCTTGGCTCCGTAGAGCGCAGCCGCTTCCCGGATACGGAGGTCGAGTGGGAGTATCCCAGCCAGAACCAGTGCCGAGTTCAGGGAGACTGTGCGGTAGGCTCTGCACAGCTTCTGGGCAAACCCCCTCTGGATGACGTTTAACTGCTTCCTGACCCCCAACTTGTTGGCAGCAGGTGCCCATACACTTGCGGCGTACAGCACAGTCGGTTCCACTGCTGCGGTGTATATAGCCCTTATCACCTCCGGGTGCAAACCCCAACTGACCCGGGCCGCCCTGGCCAGCTGCTTGTACATTGCTATCGCCTTCTTACAGGCGATAGCTATGTGTTTGCTGAAGGTGAGTTTGGCATCTATAACGAGCCCTAATATTTTAACATCTTGGGACATTCCAATGTCGATCCCCCCCATGCTCAGGCGCGGCGTGTCATACTTCAGCCTCCGCGTTAGCACCATCGCACAAGTTTTGTGCGGTGCGAATTTTAGCCGATTTCTGACACCCCACGCACGAACATGTTCGAGAGCGGCATTGGCTTGTCCCTCGATTCCGTGTGCCGTATCGCCGCAAAACACCAACACCACATCGTCGGCAAATGCCTGACAATAGTCGCCTCTAGTCTCCAGCTGTTTCAGGAGCGGGTCAAGAAGCAGATTCCAGAATATAGGCCCCCCTATGGATCCCTGGACGCACCCTTTGCTGGTCTGTCTCCTGCTCTCCTCCCCTGCGTACCTCACGGTGACCACCCTGTCACTGAGGTAGCTGCTGACTACCCGTCTCAAATTTACAGGACACTTTTCCTCAGCCAATCGTACCTTAATAGCGGGCCACCACGCACTGTCGAAAGCTCCCTCGATATCCAGTGACACAAGCGTGATAATCAGCTTCTGTGCCAACTTTGCGCGGATGTACTGCACGAGGGTATAGAGGGAGTCTTCCGTGCTTTTTTGGGGCATAAAGCCGTATTGGCGAGTACTTATCGTAGGTAGCAAATAGAATTTGAGACGAGTAACAAGCATCTTTTCGTACACTTTCCCAAGGACAGGCAAGAGCCCAATCGGCCTGTACGACTTTGGTACGGTGTACGAGTCTTTGCCTGGCTTTCTGAGCACAACCACCGTAGCTTCCTTCCAGATCTTCGGGAAGTGGTGGTGCGCCAGGCATTTGTTCATGAGTGCCAGGAAGTATTCGGGGTTACATTTAATGGCACGAGAGCAAATATCGGCCGTGAAGCCGTCGGCTCCCGGGGCCTTTTTAGGGTTGAACGACATCATGGACCTATCAAGCTCGCTTTGGGTAAACGGAGGGTCATGCCGCTCATCATGACTCCAAGCGTTTACCGTCTCTGCCAGTCGTCGGGTTTGGCGATGATCCATGTTGTCGTCTTCCTCTCGGTCCTCGGGATAGAACGCCTCCGCCAGCAGCCTCACTGAGCCTTTTGCGTCCAGAAACTCTCCTTCCCACTGCAGTGGCAGATCTTCCGCCCTTTTTGTTATTCTTCCCATTACCCTGTAAATCCCTTCCCAGACCCCCTCTCTGTCCTGTTTCCCACAGAACTCCTTCCAGCTCTCCGCTTGGGCTTTCACCACCGCTGCCTCATATTCTTCCTTAGCTTCCAGGTACAGGTTGACCACCATCGCTCTTCGGACCGGCGCTGCGCTCCTGACTCTAACTTTCTTGGTGGCGACCAGCCTCTTCTTCTCCGCGAGTTCCTCGGACCACCACGGCATGGTGAGTGTTTCTGTAATGTTTTTGTGTGGTATAGTGTCTCTACATGTGTCGGTAATTGCTTGTGTGTATGTGTCTATTGTTTGTTCTACCTGATTTACGTTATGTATGTTTGACAAATCCACCAGGGTTAACTTTTTATCCAGCATAATTTGGGACAGTTTCTCATGAAACTGCCTCCAGTTAGCTTTTTTGGTGTTGTATACCCTGGTGGTCCGTTCTATAGCAATTCCTTTTGATTTTTTTAGGTGAATATGAAATTTTATGCCGTTGTGGTCGGAACTCGTGAGACCCTCCTCGATCCGCCAGCCGTCCACGAGGTCGAGCATGTCTGCCGAACAGGCCGTCACGTCTACGTGGCTACTGTACCTCACCCCACCTCTCACAGTATCAAAGGTGGGAATGTCCCCGGTGTTGAGGATCTGCAACCCCAATTCCCCCAGTACTCCACACATCTGCTCCCCTCTCGAGTCTTCGTTATTGCTACCCCACCAAGTACTTTTCGCGTTTGCGTCTCCTCCGATAACCAACCTGTTGAAGCCCATCTCTCGCTCTATCC